>OY757015.1:88230383-88248824 GCA_963580285.1 Lucinisca nassula | reverse complement strand
CCGACGTGGGGTCTTAAAAAAATCTTCTTCTCTGAAACCGCAAGGTCCAGGTCTTTGATATTTGGTGTGAAGCTTCATCTAGTGGACCTCTATCCAGACTGTTCAAATTATAGCCCTGAGGCCAAAAATGCCCCCCCCCCCCCCCCGCCCCGGTGCCCTTTGACTTATATAGGAAAATCTTTAAAAATCTTATCCACTGAAACCACAAGGCACAGGTCTTTGATATTTGGTGTGTAGCTTCATCTAATGGATCTCGACAAATATTGTTCAAATTATAGCCCTGGAGCCAAAAATGCCCCCACCCCCACGCCCTGAAGCCCTCTGGTTTTACATTGAATTACATTGGGAAAACCCTTAAACATCTTGTCTGAAACCAGAAGGCTCAGGTGTTTGATATTTGGTACGAAGCTTCGTCTTGTGGACTTCTATCAATATTGTTCAAATTATAGCCCTTGGGCCAAAAATGCCCCTGCCCCGGGGCCCTTTGGTATTACATTCACTTATGTAGGGAAAACCTTTTTAAAATCTTCTTGTCTGAAACCAGAAGGCTCAGTTCCTTGATATTTGGTATGAAGCTTTGTCTAGTTGACCTAGACCAAGACTGTTCAAATTATAGCCCTGGTGCCGAAAATATACTATTAGGAAAACATTTAAAAATCTACCAGAAGGCTCAGGTCTTTGATATTTGGTATGAAGTTTCACCTTTAAGTCCTCCCTCATGATAATGCAAATAATAGTCCTAGTGCCAATAATGGCCCTCCCCAGGTCCCACTTGTTACACTGTGGATCAGGTGTGCGATCCAGGGCCATCATGGCCCTCTTGATATATTTCTCACCAGAATACTCGACTTACACGCAATCTTTTGATTATGATTTATTGGACATACTGAAGAAAGAGATCACTTAATATAAGAAAATATGGCAAAATATTATTAGGAGGCGATGACTACATAAATCAAGACAGTGACAGTCATTTAACCCTTTATGATACATATATAATTGATAGTGTACCGGTTCAAAGACGTAGTCATGATCTTACATTAAACACCAGAGGTAAGCATATATTGAACCTTTATGCCCAGTGTGGTCACAGAATTTTAAATGGTTGACTGTTTGGAGACTCCCTGGGACATTGCACCTCCAATCAACCATCTGGTAGTAGTGTCATTGATTATGTTATTGCTTCAGAATCCATGTTAAATGTCAAATCTTGCTTTTCAGTTCATAATCTCTAGGCCGATTTATCAGATCATTGTCAGATATTTCTCCAATTACAAACTCGTATTTGTACTGATTATTCCGAATTGAGAATAAATCCTTTACCTGCAAAATACGTTTGGAACGATAATTCATCAGTTATGTTCCATAAGGCCTTAAACTCAGTCGAAATAAAAATGAAATAAGAAATTTTATGCAGAAAGGTTTTGGGTATTCAGACTCACTTGGTCATTGAGCTAACTGATATTTTGCAGAGTGCTAGAGCGAAGTCAATTAAAGTATCAATAAAAAGTCATCAAATGAAAATACTAGAAATAGAAAGAACAGTAAAATTCTTAAATGAAACGACGTTTCTCTGGGAAAAACAAGATTTGTATTGACAAACAAAGAAAGGTTTTTCAGAAAATAAATCAACAATCCTTACATAAGACTATATTTTTATAAAACTTTGAAAGAACCAGTGCTTCAGCTGAAGTGCACGACCCGCCGGATGTTTTTGGCTTTATGAGTGTTACCACATATGGGTATGACGGCCATTTTGGTCATGTGACCTGGACCTAAAACGGCTCCCCCAATAAATGCGCCTTATCGTAAGAAGCAAAAATATATCTTATACTTTAGTACTGTATTCTGAATCGTTTGCAGGATAAAATGCATTCTCACTTTTCCAATACAAAAGCATATGTGTCAAAGTTTGACCTAGGGACAAAGAAGGTCAAGGTCAACCCAGGGTCACCATTTTAGGGAAACGGGTCAACTCAGCCTGTAACCAACTCGGCCATTGAGTCAAGTCGGCCTCGGGTCAACTCGGCCGGGTCAACTCGGCCTGAATTTGTCAAGCATTACGTATGTGTGTGTGTGTGTGTGTGTGTGTGTGTGTGTGTGAATTCGGGTTTAACGTCGCTTTCAACAATTTTTCAGTCATATCACGACGGTGTCTGGTTGCGACAGGGAGCTCAATGCTCACGTTTATAGTGCTGCCTCACTGAAGTATCATGTCCCAGACACATTACATGATACCACACCCAGTCACATTATCCTGACACTGGATCGACCAGTCCTAGCTCTTCCCCGTAAATCCGAGTGCAAAGCGAGGAGCAGCTAGTACCATTTTTAACGACTTTGGTATGTCGCGGCCCGGGATCGAACCCCAGACCTCCCGTTCCCCGGAGCGGACACTCTACCAACTGAGCTATCGGGGCCGGTAGCATTACGTATGACTAGAAACTTTAGTGAATAGAGAATTCTTTTCGTCTTTTGACCAAAGTTATATTTTCTGAAAATTATCAGTTGGAAATCGTACTTAGCTGCACATTTTCGATCCGCATTGATAAAATAGGTATTTATTTCACTTCAAATGATTTCACATCAAATGTATACATTCACATCAAAGATTAACATTCATTTCGGGTCCGTTTGTTTCTAAATTTGAGTAATTTTCCAGTCTAGTAAAAATACCACACCACATCTTAAGTAGTTTTTATGACTTATTCTAAATGAGTTTAATCTGCTGTTCACTAATTGATTAGAAATTAGAAATTGATTAGAAATGTTAATGTTGTGTGACAATCCAACCTTGCCGTCGAGGTCTGCTGTAAAAGATGTGTGATATATGAATAAAAAGACAGAAAAACGGAAGGACACACATATAAAATAGTATGTAGTAGCATAACATTTCATTGAGGACACGTCTGTCAAGCTAAATTCATTCTGGGGTCCGACTTGGCCAGGCCGAGTTGACCCGGCCGAGTTGACTCAGGCCGACTTGACTCAGGGCCGAGTTGACCCGGATTCTCATTTTAGCAATTTATGATGGGCCAGTTTATGACAGCAACATTTATACATGTGTCAAATCAAATAAACAATGTGATTAACGGTATTGATCAAAAGAGGTACTACTTATCTTAATCCCAAATTAAAATTTTCATTCAAAGAACAGGTTCTTCTCTCTCTCTCTTTCCTTCTCTCTGTCTCATATATAGGAAAATAGTTTGGGGGCGAAACGACTAGGGTTTTGGGGCGAATCGACTAGGGTTAGGGCGTGAAACGACTAGGGGCCAAAAAAAGGGGTCGAAACGACCAGGGGATGGGGTGGGGACGACCTGTGGGGAAGCTTGGCCATCAAGTAGATTCTGATTCGGTATCGGGTGCCGTGTTTTATCAGCACGTCCCATAGGGGGAAAGTATAAAACCCGGGAGTAACGGCCGGGAGCCGGGAGTAAAATCCGGGAGTAAATTTTGACAATCGAATAAAGGTACTAAACATTCACATATCTGGATGACATTTGAATCAAAAGAAGAATATAGACGTTTCTTTAAAATGCACATAAGTGTTAATATTATTATCATGTACTTTTCAAGATATGAACCGAAATATACGACCATGTCGCAAAATTTTCGCCCGGGAGTAACTTTTGCGGTATTGCCGATGTCAAGCATTTTGCAAAATATGTTCAGTCTGGGGTTTCTACAAGAATTACTTTATGTGTTATCAATTAAAAACATGTCAGATCTTAGAAAAATGCAAAATTAAAGTTATTTCATAGCTCCGCCTAGTAAATAATTGACCCGGGAGTGAGCCGGGAGTAATTTCTGGGTTGAAATCGGCGTTTATTTGCCTTATTCTCGGCCTGATTGCTTCTATCACATACATATTGTATTTCTTAAACGTTTGTCAGAAGAAAAGCTGAGATTCAGCATAGAGTACATGAATTTATTTACTTGTCATATCGAGACTCGACACACATCCAAACCCCAAACCCAACTCGCGCCCTGCTCCTGCGCCTATGATTTTATGTGACCCGGAACATTTATATTTTGCGCTATTTGTTTTATGGCCGTATAATGTAGAAACGATGACACAATTACCTCCGCAGTCTGATCAGTGTCTTTGCTTTTAGCTGTCAGGGTAGTCAGACTACGTTTAATAAATACAATGTATGTGACATAGGCAATAAGCCAATAAACGCCGATTTCAACCCAGAAATTACTCCCGGCCTACTCCCGGGTCAATTACTTACTTCACGGAGCAATGAAATAACTTTATTTTTGTGTTTTTCTAATCTTTGATATGTTTTTAATTGATAATACACAAACTTATTCTTGTAGCAATCCCAGATTGAACATATTTTGCAAAATGCTTGACATCGTCAATACCGCAAAAAGCTACTCCCGGGCGAAATTTTTGCGACATGGTCATATATTTCGGTTCATATCTTGAAAACAACTCAATTATAAATATAAAACTTATATGCATTTTAAAGAGGAGTCTATATTATACTTTTGATCCAAATTTCATCCAGATATGTTAATGTTTAATACCTTTATTTGATTGTCAAAATTTACTCCCGGATTTTACTCCCGGCTCCCGGCTGTTACTCCCGGGTTTTATACTTTCCCCCCATAGGGTCTATTGAATTACATTTCTGTTTCGTTCTTTTCTTTTCCAAAATGGCGTACAATTTGGTGTGCCGAGTGCACCCCGTGGTTCTTTTTAGTATTGTTGACTCATATGAAAGAAGAAATGACGACGCAAGAAGAGTGATTGGAACCTTATTAGGTAGAGATAGTTGATGCTTTATATCGTCTGTATATTTATGTTCTAAACGGCTTTAATTTGCCAACATATGTGTAGCATGTATCGTAGGATGCCCAGAAATGGTGACTGACCTGTTTCGGTGACACTTAGTTGCCTCGTGTTAGTTTCTTAGTAAAGAGATCTGTAACGTCATCACATCCAGTGGTTTCAAGTACAAATAAATTCCTGTCAACAACCTCGAAAAATTCCGGTTGGTCCAAACAGCGAAAGGAAGTTTTTTCTACGAAAGGAAGTTTTTTTACCACTATTAAACAATCATTAGATGTCAAAAACATGTTTTAATAACATTTCATTGTAAAAAGGAGTTACTTACACTATTTTTGACATTTTTGTATTTGATATATTGTATAAAAGGTTCCTTTCGCGAAAGGAAGTTTCTTCTACGAAAGGAAGTTTTTTTTCTACGAAAGGAAGTTTTTTTACCACTATTAAACAATCATTAGATGTCAAAAACATGTTTTAGTAACATTTAATTGTAAAAAGGAGTTACTTACACTATTTTTGACTTTTTTTTATTTGATATATTGTATATAAGGTTCCTTTCGCGAAAGGAAGTTTCTTCTACGAAAGGAAGTTTTTTTTTACCACTATTAAACAATCATTAGATGTCAAAAACATGTTTTAATAACATTTAATTGTAAAAAGGAGTTACTTACACTATTTTTGACTTTTTTTTTATTTGATATATTGTATATAAGGTTCCTTTCGCGAAAGGAAGTTTCTTCTACGAAAGGAAGTTTTTTTACCACTATTAAACAATCATTAGATGTCAAAAACATGTTTTAATAACATTTAATTGTAAAAAGGAGTTACTTACACTATTTTTGACTTTTTTTTTATTTGATATATTGTATATAAGGTTCCTTTCGCGAAAGGAAGTTTCTTCTACGAAAGGAAGTTTTTTTCTACGAAAGGAAGTTTTTTTCTACGAAAGGAAGTTTTTCTATGAAAGGAAGTTTTTTATAAGGTTCCTTTCGCGAAAGTGTGCGGGCCGGATTCAGCTCTGCTTCGAAGCATCATGAAGCCCAATTTTCTTCAAGCCCCTATGGGCGGGGGCCGTTATATATTTTAGAGTAAATAAAGGGTTTGTTTAAGGCCTAGAACATTTTATAGAGTTTGACATATAAAGGTTGTCTCTCAGAGTGATATTGCGGCCCTAAAAAGGGCCTTTGTGCAGCTTCTAACCAGACAGGTAGCTGTCGAAACACCTCTCGATTATGCATTTCAGAAGATGCATTCCACCCTGTTTGAACACAGGGTGAACTTGATCGTCGTCGTAGTGGCGGGAGTATCTGATTTTTTCCCCACGTCGATGAAACTAGAGCCCAATTTCTTTCTGAGACCCTTGTTTACTGCGTGTCAGATCTCCCAAATGATAATTTTCTAATGAAAATTAATCATGCTTTTCGTACTTCTACTCGAATCATAGGTTGTGGGATTCTTATAAGAATCGCCTCTTTGAAGCGGTCGTAACGAGTACCCACAAAGTTCTTGACGGAGGATTAAGAAAAAATGTTGTATAACCCCCTACACCCCCATTTTCTGTATATAGAGTGGGGTTTATGTGGGTGTTCATTTCACGGATTTGTACACGTGATGTGTCCCAGTCGTGCATACTTAGATGAAAGAAAGACCGCACAGATTTGACTACCATAATTTAAAAATCACACCTTCATAATTCAATCATTATGCAGTCACGGGGACGTTAAACTGCGATTCAAACAAACCATCATTGCTGACTACCATAATTTAAAAATCACACCTTCATGATTAAGGCTTAATGCAGTCACGGATTAAAATAGTTAAGTGCGATTAGCGGTTCGTCCACTTGAAAACTATGGTTAAATTAACTTACCGTTAATTAAAACGCACAAAATTAAAGACAGTTGCCAATTTGTGTAAACATCAAAGACAAACTGAGTTTTGTCCATTAAAAATTGTCTTTTAATGCATGTTAATTTTTGACATCATTTCATTCGTACATTATCCACAATGGCAAAAAGTTACCTTTGTTACGTGTGTTCTGAAAAATGCATTACGGATTGCATATTTTGTGAGGTATGATTTTCTTAAAATTCTTTCTTTCTCTTTTTCATTCTTTCTGTATGTTAAGTTCGTACTTTTTAACGTACACGTATTGTACATGTCCTAGTTTGTTTGTTTCTTTGATTTGATGTGTAACGTCCCCGTCATTTTGGAGACGTTGCTCTAAGACATAGGTTGTGGGTACTCGTTAGAACTGCTCAAAGACATAGGATGTGGGTATTCGTTGGAACTGCTCTAAGACATATGTCGTGGGTACTCGTTAGAACTGCTGTATTGAGGCGGTTCCAACGAGCACCCACAACCTAAACTGGATTTTCTTAAAATTTTTTCTTTCCCTTTTTCATCCTTTCTGTATGTTTAGTTCGTACTTTTTAATGTATACGTATTGTACATGTCCTAGTGTGTTTGTTTCTATGATTTGATGTTTAACGTCCCCGTCAACACAGTATAGGTCATTTTGGAGACGTTGCTCTAAGGCATAGGTTGTGGGTACTCGTTAGTTAATTTAGAAGTTAACATTTATTTTTTCTTAGTGTTTTCTGCTTACAGTGTCCTCTGGTCGGAGACCACCTTAGGGACTGTTAGAAGGTAACAATTATTATTATCCCCACGTTTTTTTAAAAAAAGTGGGGATATTGTTATCACCTCCGTCCGTCTGGCCGGCTATCTCCTCCTAAACCGTTAGCCGGAATTCAACCAAATTTGGTATGCGAGTTGCTTACATGAATGGCTTGCGCAAGAGCACATTTTTTTTGTCCCCGCCCCCAGGGGCCCTGGGGAGGGGTCAAAAGGTCAAATATCAATAAAATTCAATTACAAAGTCAATTTTGAAGATTTTGATGCCAAACTTTGCACATGTACTTAGTTATGAAAAAAGTAAAACATATTGAACGGGATTTTGGCTGTGACCCCTAGGTCACGCCCTGGGGGTCGGACATGGGGGGGGGGGGGTCGGGGGTCAAAATTAAAGTTTTTCAGAACATAGTCATGTTGCATATCTATGCGAAGGGGATAATGGGTAGGATAAACTACAAGTAAAATTTTGACCCTGGGGTCAGATTGGGGCCCTGGGAGAGGGGTCAAAGGGTCAAAATTTAAGTTTTTTGGAACATAGTCATGTGGCATATGAAATTGAAGGGCATGATTAGTAGAATATAATACAGGTAATATTTTGACCATGGAGTCAAATTAGGGCCCAGGGTGAGGGGTTTTCGGTACTTGGCCCCTCTGTAGAAAACGTGGGGATTTGCGATGGCGCGCCATCGACAGTATTCTAGTTTCTTGATGTTTTCTGCTTACAGTGTCCTCTGGTCGGAGACCACCTTAGGGACTGTTCAAAAGTGGTTTTAAAGACCAGTTTTGAACAGTCCCAAAGGTGGTCTTAATAGCGGAATTTTAATGTATGTAAGTTTATGTATCTGTTTATGTATCTGGTTGTACTGTGCTAAAACATATAGTCCATTTACATTTTCCAATGCATAATAGCATTTCACTGACTCCATAAAACAAAGACCACCTCAAGTGGGTTGTTTGTATGAGTTGTTGTACAAAGTTGGGATACAACTTGTCGCGACACAAGAGCGACGTCAGTCAAAATGAAGACACTAAACTATTCATACTGGAGATAATCCTTATGCATTTATCATACGCTCGCTCTTGTGCGGTGCCAGCTGGAAACTATGGATAATAAATTATCTATAGGCTAACATGACAGGTCGCTTATTCATTGGGACGGGATCTCCTTCAACATCAAATTATCTCAAAGTTGTTTTAGATAAACATTTGGTAAACGAACTCTTCCTTTTGCGAAAGATTGCTTTCACGAAAGGAAGGTAGATAGTGTGTATAAAATATTTTCAAAAATTCTCATGAAAAAAAAATCATGTAGTCTTATGGTTTACCAAAAGGTATCTACTCAGCAATTATATAAAAACAAAATGATTAAATACACAAATAATTATAAAGTTTGTAATTTCACACAAACTCCCTTCCGTTGAAAGAAAAACAAAAACGTTGCGAAAGGAGCAAGTCCTGAATATTTATGTCGCAAGACAAACAATGCGTATATCCCATAATGGTCAAAAGCTTCCACGGTGCTAATTATTAAAAAAAAATAATGGAAATATTGGTATCTTCTCAAAAATTGTTTTTATTTACTAAAAAAAAGTTCCTTTCGTAGCGAAAATCTTCCTTTCGCGAAAGGAACCTTCCTTTCGCGAAAGGAAGGTTCCTTCCGCGGTATAGACCAACCCGAAAAATTCTATTCAAAGATGCGGGTTAAAAATAAATTAATAATCAACGTTCCGCAACCGGGTATAAAAGCCAAGGCCAGCCCCCGCCCACAGGGGCTTGATGAAATATATGGGCTGCATGATGCTTCCACGCAGAGCTGAATCCGGCCCACACACTTGTACTGGCAAAACCGGATGTAAGCCTGTCCAGGAACCGCGGTGCGAGGTGGACCGTCCATGCTAATAAATGACATTTACAGTGTTGACGGGGATGTAAAACCTCAAATCAAACAAACAAAATAAAAGCCAAGGCCGCACCGTGCCAAGCCAAAAATGCCGATCCAAAGATTTTATATTCAGTCTCTTGTCACAATGAAGATATATATTGTAGTCGATTTGGTATAAAATTATTATAAATAACACATTTGATAAGTGCACATATGGTTTATCTCTCTTCATTGTTTTATTTTCTTGTAATAACTATTTTTCCGAAATCGAGGGGTATAAAAGCCAAGGCCGGGAAAAATGGAAATATTTGTTAACTTCTTACAATTTTATTGGTTAAACCTAGTGTAATTTAAATTTGATCATTTATATCATGTGTACATAGAAAATAAGATTGTGGAGCGCTTTGGTGCAGTGGTAGCGCATCAGTTGTGATCAAGAGGTTGCGGGTTCGAGCCTCATGCTGACCAAAGTGTTGTGCCCTTGAGCAAGGCACTTGATCCACATTGCTTTAAAAAAAATAAAAGTACTAGTCAGGGATTTTGTTTGAGGCCGGACATCAGCCATAGTCCTTAAGAATTTATGATTGTCCGAAAGATTTCAGGCCAGTTAGGACAAAATGTCCTGAAATAATTTTGGACTCTGTTTTACATCAATATTGTTGTCAGGATCAATATTGATAAATAAGTGGTAACAATGACTGTTTCTGTATAAGAAAATTTCATCTTTACAAACTTGTCCAAATGAAATTCAGTATGTCCGATAAATGATGGCGCTGTCTGGACAATTTGTCTGAACTGCATTTTGGGCTAGCAAAATCCCTGCTAGTTACCACCCAGGAAATCCTGCTCATAATAGGGGGTTTTAGGAATTCCGTTTATGACGTCATTCTTGCACATGCGCAAAGCACTGGCTGTCAATTGAAATGCCCATCGCTATTCAAATGTATTGGCGGAACTTATAATGCTAACATTTTTCAGACATTTTGAGAGAAAATATAGCAGTTTACATGTACATTGAAATAATGCCTCGGGAAGGAAAGAATGATATTTTGCTTTTATTACTGGAATTCATTTATCCTGAATCAGTTTTTAATTGACAATAATCTCTTCGTGAATGACCCGTGTCAATAGCTTGAGATACTGTTATTCACGAAAGCTTACTTACAAAATAAGTTTTTACGTAACTTTTCGTTTTATTCGCTATCCAAGTATAACTATCACATACGAACAGAACTTAGATCCATCTATCTATCTATCTATCTATCAATTGAAGATTCCTGTGGACAGGCTACGTTTGTTTTGGTTTAAGCAATATTTTATTTCTAGAAAACATCATGTACAATTAAATACATGTACATTGGAACCAACAAATACAACAGTAAGTCTGAGGCTTATACATTTGAGTGATATAAACAAACAACCAGACAGACGGACAGGCAAACAGACTAACAGACAAACGGACGAATAGTTAGACAGACAAATAAACATACTGACTGCAGGGGTCATCTTAGGCCCAGGAAGCAAGGAGAAGTGACTTCTCCCTCCAGCCCTGACAGGGCGAAATGAGGGACAAGAGGGCGAAGCAGGGCCCAAGAAAAACATCTAAACTACGGAAATTGTCGAGCCGAATTATCGGTAATTTCCGTAAATATTGGGCTTTTTTGCAATTTAGAAATACAGTGTGCGGGTGTTATATCATTGCAAACTACATACGAATATTGCTCTTGCACTTGCTGAATGGTTATGCCACTCAATTATAGCAGCAATAATTGCTCACATGGTTCAGAGATGAGAGACTTCATCTACTTTCATTTTATCGATGTCCCGCCCACTCAGTCACTGAAGAGTGCTAAAGGGAAACAACCAATATAATCTCACGTGGTAATTAGTCACGTTGTGCAATCGGGTGGGAGTTTCGATCAGTGCAAACCGTGATATGCGGGCAAGTTGTGCAGGTGCAATGGGGCGTGTTTTTTTTTGTTCTTTTCATCTTCCCTTTTTTCGAGTTCCCATCTTCCCTTTTACACATTTTCTGTCTATTTGATCATTTTTATTCCGTGCCTGATCGGGACTTGAAATCACAATTTTTTTAAATTTTTTGTTTAATCAGAGCCAAATAGGTAATTTTATTAAAGTCTCATCTCTATCTATCTTTCTTATATTGATATGTAAAATGAGACGCACGTTTTTCATCCATCAATCATGTTGCCAAGATCAAAAAGACCGATTGTCTCATGCTGCACGGACAAGTCTGATTACTCAAATTGTGACACATGGCTCAAATGGCAATGAAATAAAATCAAAGATGCCGATCTGGACTACCGGTAACCCGATTCACCTATAAATTTACATAATTAGCTGATCTGACAATTTGTGCACAACGCTACATGTGTTCAGTTTCTGACTCGAGCAATTAACACATGCAGTTGGATTATTAATTATCGGATTATCAATAGGTGTTTTTGTGATCAACTTTGTGCCTTTATCGATGGATATTACTTCACATTTGAAAAGCCAATCCTGGAGACGGAGAAAAAAGGAGCGGAAAAAACAGGGCGAGGTCAACTTCTCTTTTCAAGGCTGGTAAGGCGAAGTTCTTGACTTCGGGCGAAGAAGTTGCCCTAATCGCCCCCTCAGCTGATCCCTGGACTGCCGAAATAAACTAATAAGTGGACTGACGGGTGGGTGTCAAGTCAACGTTGGTTCGACGTCATGCCATCGACACCCACTCCAACTCACTTCAATGTCACATGACCGTTGGGATGAGAGAGAGAGAGGTTTGACTGGCAGTAGACAGACAGACGACGGACTGACCAATTGACTGAATGACTGACTAACAGACGAACGGACGGACAGTTAGACAGACAAATAAACATACTGACAGTCGACAAAAACTAATGAGTGGACTGACAGATGGGCGTCGAGTCAACGTTGGTTTGACGTCATGCCGTTGGCAACCACTCTAACTCACTTTAATGTCTCGTGACCCTTGGGATGAGAGAGAGGTTTGACTGAAAGCCCTTAACCCTTTTTTGTATCAAATAGAATCTTCCTCCTTATATGTAGCAGGAGTCCATTTCAAAATTTAGGGGTGTCAGGTTGTTTTCTTCAAAATTTATTTGCAAAATGGCCGAACTTTTTGCAAACAGTGTCGGCCCTGATCAGACGCTGCATTCTGTGGCGTCTGATCTGGGCCTGCACTGTTTACCACTTACCCCTTTTGGGGTTTCCGGTACCAAATGGGTTAATGTAGGCCTAAGGGCTAGGTAGGTTGAACCAATCTACAAATCTACCAGAAGTTACTGTAAAATCTTACACTTGCGAAGGAGTGTTTCATTCTCATGCACTGAAAGGGTGTTCTAGGTTTGTTTTGAATTTAATATTCAAATCCCACTGAGTCTTGATGGGTCCGAGCACTGGGAAAATACCTTTTTATTAAGCAACGCTGTATTATCACCGTACTGTTCTGACATTTCATCGGCGTCGCAAAGTCAAATTCCATGCATCGCTTTGATGTTGGTTTGATGTAGACACGACGTTGTTGACAAGCTACATGTCGGTTGGCATAGCATTATTCAATGACAAACTGCAATATACATTTACCTACGCTCGCTAATTTTTGGAGCGCTAAGAGAGAGAGGCGAAATTTCACATCTGGCAGCATATCCGTGTTTCTCCCATTATCTTTCATTAGAATTTGCCAAAAGTTTAAAAGAATTCCACTGTTTTGCGCCGTAATTAACACTTTATCTGTTCCACTGCCTTGAAGCAATATGACAGATGATGGCCAGGGCTTTTCCCGTTCTATTTTTAGAACCGGAAGTACGTCACGAAAAAAGCTCCTAAATTATAGATATGATAAAGAAGCTTTGTTTGACGTAGCATATCCGAAACAAATGACCTAAGCTCTGCAGAGCTTTTATTGCGACAGACAAAGTATCCTGTAACAAATACTTACCTGCCTTCATTTATCTTCCTAGGACTACCCCTGAGAATGCGAGCGTCAGCCAACGGAGCACCTTGTGCCATTTTTCACGTCTTTGGAATGGCGCGGCCAGGGATAGAACCCGCGACCTCCCATTCCCGAAGCGGACGCTCAACCACTGAGCTATCGGGGCCGTCTCACTCTTAATACTCAGATGTGAGCGAGTAGCAGTAATAGGAGAAAAAAGAAAAAGAGAAAATCTAATAAACATATCAAAATCACCTTAAATGATCTAATTTCTTATTTTCTAATTGTTTCTATTTTTAGATTAACTTTAGTGAAGGAAACGACCTAAATGTACCGAAAAAGGTAAAAAAGTATTGTTACTGCTAGCTTGAATTAAAGAAATATAAAAATTGATTGTTATATTTGTTAACATGTATGTGTATATTAAAATGATAAAGAAAAAATGTTATCTTTTATTTTGCTTTAATTCCAGCTAGCAGTAAACAAAACCTTCTTCCTTTTCGGCCGTTTTCTTTAATTAAGTCAATCTAAAAATAGAAACAATTATCTGTTATACTGTGCGTGTGTGCATCCGAAACTTAAACACGGTCAATAACTTCCTTATTTCTCGATGAATTTTAAAATTACTCGGCAGAAATGTTAACCATCATGAGACAATGTGTCACGTACAAAACCCAGGTCCATACATCCAAGGTCATACTTAGAGGTCAAAGATAAAAAAAGGGTCCGAAACTTAAACGCAGTCTATAACTTTCTTATTTCTGGATGGATTTTAAAATTACTTTGTAGAAATGTTAACCATCATGAGAGATCAGACCTGGGGTAATTGCATTCTGTATTCTTATTCGAATACTATTCCAATTCATTTTCTGAGTATTCGAGAAGTATTCTGTATTCGTGGATTTTTTAGAATAAAAGTATTTGTATTTGTATTCCAATACATTTCAAAAGTCATGTATTCATGAATAGTTTTATGAATACATTATGAATACTTTTGCTCTTTACAGGAAAAAAATTATGAAACAATACATGAATGTTTTAATTGATGTGACTAAAGTCCTTGACTGCTCATGTAGGAACTTCTGAAATTACTACTAGATGGTTTAATACAATACATAACAGAGATCCAAGAATATTAATTGATTCACTTGATTGCATTGATGCAAATAAAAGCTTTTACGATGACAAACATTTCATTATAATGAATATATTACTTTTAAAGTGATTGACATTATCATTTGTTGATTGAGAGGTGTGAAAAACAGAAGAAAATATACATCTGTTCTCAATTGGATATTTCTTTTTAATCCAGAGACACTTACTTCTGTCACAAATAACTTACAATCATGGCCCACCACTGTGGCACATGGCTATTTCTAGTCTGTTCTTACAAATGTATCCATTTGTTAATATATGATGTTTTAGGCTGATGTGTGCTGATTGCATGAAATAATTTCTGCTACCCATTTATGTCCAGTGAACTCTTGGACAGGTCCATTTCAATTTGAGAGGTGTCTTCTTACTTTTATTACTTTTGCAAAATTTTATGATCTTTAAATAGTACTGTACACTGTGATCAGACGCTTTATTCTTACACTTTGATCAGACGCTACATTCTGTGGCATATGATCTTAATCTACACTGCCAAGGTCCCACAATGTACACATTGATGTGATAATCTGTGAAGTTACCTGTATGTCAGCCGGCCTCAGTGGCTCAGTCAGATGCGCGTCTGACTGATGATCAGGAGGACGCCGGTTCGACTCCCGCCGGGGTCGGCAACATTCTTTCGTGGAGATTGATCATGAAATCTTTTCTACGGTCATTCTCTCCCTTCCGCTGATTCAAGAAGGGCAGTTGTCAGTTTCTGACGAAAGAATGTGCACTGTACTGGTTAACCGCTTACGTATAAGCCTGCCCAGGAAAGTGTTGATAGGTAAACTGACCGGCTCAAAAATGACCTAAAATAGTGTTGACTGGGCCGTAAAACTCCAAAACAAACAAACAAAACCTGTATGTCATCTTCCAATATATTGCCTCAGGATAGAGAGGCAAGACCTAGTGTTTTTACAACTGAGCCATGCCAAAGCAAAACCTACAAATTACCCACATGTATGTAATTCCAAATACATGTACTGGTAAATTGATGAGCTTTGTTTTATAAGAACAATTCTCCCTGTTGATATTTTTTTTAAAAAACCATGACCAAAAAGAAAAAAATAAAATGTCTTGGTATTAAAATGAAAATTGAAAGTGCAGGCAATCTGAAATCCCAAAAGTAGAAATAGAAGGCAATGGACAAACTGATTATTTTATCATGTGCTGGCCACCTTTGACACTTGTTTCTCACAAGAAACAGAACGCAATAACAACCATTATTTAAGCATATGAATTGATAATACGAAAACATACCTATACAAATAGATTATAAATTTTATTGCAAAAAAAAACCCTCAAATTTTAAGATGAAAATTCGTGATATTTTTCTTATATCTGCTCAAAATATAGATTGGGGGTACTCGTTATAACCTCCTCAATGGCATCACAAACAAAATCTGGTAGTACTGCACAAGTACAACAGGTGACAAAATACAGAAGAGTAAAATCATCAATATGACTAAATTCTAACAATGAATAAAAACATTACAAATGAAATAAAGTACTTCTTTAGTAATGACAGGGATCTTATTCATTGAACTGACTTAATAATGTGTATTCACTTATGATCATCACCTTTAATTTACATCATAAAATTTATAAAAAAGTTTAAAGTTAAAAAGTCATCACAATAATCAGCAGAATTTTCAAAAGTGATACATTAGCCTAATGAGGTGGTTGTAACGAGTACCCACAATCTGTATTTTAGAGCTGAAATAAGAAAAAATGGGTTTACAGTAAACCCCAGTTTTACTGTATTAAAGTGGCGTTCAAGGGGGTTAGAATTATATAGGTGTTAATGCAGGGCCTGACAAATCCAAAAATTTTCCACTTGCCCAGCAGGGCAAGTAAAATATTTTTGCATTTGCCCAGCTCTAAATCCTACTTGCCCAGGATTTTGGAACTCAAAAAGTGGGGTTGGATATGTGGGGGGATGATGGTGACGATGATGATGACCAGCATTTATAAATATAATCCAAGGTTTCTGTCAAGTTTCAAGCACAACCACTTTCCATTAGGGTCTAGTTATTTCATGTTAGTGTTTATTTCGCTTTGGTGTCTCTGATGGGAGCTCAGGGTTAATTGTATCGATTCCTGATCATTGCATTCACTTCTATTTATTTCCCTCTGTGCAGTAATACGGTAGAGAATATTGTAGTCACAGCCAATAACGGTACCTTTCAAGTTAATTGCTGACATAATACCTTAACCGATTAGCAATTTAAGATACAGTTATATAAACTCATTTAGCTTGACACGCACGATTAACAAGAGCTGCAGCCGATATAGATCTACTCAAAAGATCAGAAGTGTCAGGGCAGCGAGATAAAAGATTAAAAGAATGCAGTTTATTTAGCTTGGATTTAATTATCCAACCAGAAGACGAGAACCCACTCTATCACAAACGGACCCAAACGTCACACCCACCCTACAAGCAAGTTCAATGCTATCATCATTTCCGCCATCCAAAACGTCGTCCACAAACCACTACTCCCATTTTTTTGCACGCGATCGGTAAATGACGTCATCCAACCCCAGCGACACCACACATGTTTAACGTCATTGTTTTATTTTAATGGGGCCTATCTCTTTCAGGAAAAAATGTTTCGAACCGGTAAAAAATATTTTTCTCGATAGCTAAATGGTTGTGGATAGAGGCGCGACTAATCTGCGGTTACCGACATTAAAACATTTGACTTTTTTCCGCCAGTGTCTGCTATTTGGCGCCAAAACATAACCATTCACGAGATAGTAGAATAGTCCGTTTTTACTACCGTAAGATGTAGCAAAGTAGAAGTAAAACAAAGATCAGGAATCGATACAATTAACTTACTCCACCCATCAAAGACACCAAAGGGAAAGAAACACAAACATTATGCGACCAGACCACAATGGAAACCTAAACAAAGGAAGGCCATAAGGACAGTTACTTTCCCACAAAATGGCCATATGGCCATCCAAAATAAAAAGACACAAGTGATACACACAGTAAGTAACAAACAACACCATAAATAAACCGCCACAGAAGAACCGCCTTGGAACGGTCAGTGAAATGATTTCCACTGGGGGGCTTAAATCGATTTTACGTGGCCACAATCCTCGCCCTTACTTCCGTCGCGATTTAGACATTTAGAAATCGTCTTAGGAGCTATTAAATCAGTTTTACATTGATTGTGGATTAAATGTTGTGGCAGGGATAAACGCAAATTAGAGACAATCTTATTTTCACACCTTGTCAAGCTTATCGATAGCGCTGGCGGTACACATTAAACCAGAAATGAAAGACACGCACCGCTGGGAAATCATGTTTAATTGGTAATCATATGACAGGGATTAACAATAGTGTCATAAATGAACCGTTATAAAAACATGGATGGTTTCGTCTCTGAATTGCCGACAAAGCGGGAATTATTGTGATTTACTGGTCTAGTTTTACTGTATTCACTGTTATACTGCTGATGTTGGCTAAAAACATTTTTGTAATGTTTAATGCTGAAATAAAGTTATTGTATTGTATTGTATTTAAGGACTCAAAAAACTGACGATTGTATACAATTTTTTGCACTTGCCCGACTGGGCGTCAAAAGGTCAAAGGGCACCTGCCCGGCGCGATTTCGGACTTGTCCCGGGCAATGGATTTGTCAGCCCCTGGTTAATGTAATGTAATGTAATTCTTCAATTATAAGCTTTTGATTGGTAAATGCTCCAGACACTACAAATTACAGTGTTTCTTAAAAGATCCTGCACACCTTCATTGATTGTGTCCGGGTCGGCAACATTCTTTCATGGAGATTGATCATGAAATCTTTTCTACTGTCATGCTCTCCCTTCCGCTGATTGAAGAAGGGCTGTTGTCAGTTTCTGGCGAAAGAATGTGCACTGTACTAGTTAACCGCTTACGTATAAGCTTGCCCAGGAAATGTATGGATAGGTAAACTGACCGGCTCAAAAATGACCTAAAATAGTGTTAACTGGGCCGTTAAACTCCAATACAAACAAACAAAACTTCAG